>OX578138.1:115675607-115691819 GCA_951213105.1 Amaurobius ferox
AAATTTCTAATACCTATATATTGAAGTTAGCATCTGTAATTTAATATTTTCATTGAGTACCTGTGCTTCTGAAAAGTTATGAAATAATTATATGTTATCAACAATAGAATATTTTTTTTGTAAATCATAAACTTAAAACAATATAATAAATTAAAAATAAATAAAACTCACTAAACCCTTTCTGAATCTTGAATAATTTACTTTTCATCACAGGTGTAAAAAATAAATTATTACATATATAACTTTTATATTCTTGCTTTAAGGAAGGATTAGAAAATTTTATTCTCACATATAGTAGTTTTATTTACTGTGATATGAAAATATTATAAAGAAAAATGAAAACTACTTATAACTTAAAATTAAATAATTAAATATTATATTAACAACGTTTAAAACATGTCTGCTGACCAGTGTTAGAAAAAAAAAATGGGTGTTTTTTATGGTTTAAACGAAACAAGAAAGAAGAACATGGTTTAGACCAGTTAGATTTTAATCGGCCAACCCTGATGCTGATAATTGAAAGGGTAATCTAAAGTTCTCTTGTTTACGCCCTATTGTACTTAAATTAGCCCAGCATGAGCCCTGATTCTACCACTTTTTTTAATGAATACAGCTCTCTACTATTTAGTAATTAATAATAAAAAGAAAAATAAATTGTGTTGTTTATTAAAGGTATAAGAAATATTTTATCAAATATATAAAAATCTTGAATAAATACTTATAATTAAACACTTTTTTCAAATAGTTCTTATATATAACCTTAAAATTTATTTAAAAAATATCTGTTTATAATTAAATGGGTAAGTATTATGAGATAAAAGGGACAATTTGGAGGACATTGAGTTAAGTATATTTTTAGTTCTATTAAAGTATTTTCCTTCAGCCAAATCACTTGCAAAAATGTTCCGTATTTATTATATTCTCATAAATTTTGCAGAATTAATTGTTGAAAGAATAGACTTCTCAAAATATTACCACTGTTTTGTCAGATTAAGTAAAATGTAACGAAGGAATTAACTTACACCTTTCTGGTAGGTCGGATGATCTGGGTCTCAACGAAGGAGGGTATGGTCCCTGTGAATGTCTCCCCGACTGGGTTCCGGTCTAAATTGGGTGGCAATTTCCCGGCCGTCCAAGCGGTTACCTTACACCTTTCTGGTAGGTCGGACGGTCTGGGTCTCAACAACAACAACAACACTTGTATCCTTGTAGTTCCTGCCTGTCCTTTTTCATCAAAATAAAGCATTATTCCCTTTCCTCCTCAAAATTAGAGAACTAAAGGATCAAAGACTTTTTTTATAAAGTTGCTTACTTTTCAAAAAACAGTGTGGAAAAAGAATTACATTTCATTTTCAAATGAATTAATGAGAAAAAAAAATTGAAAATTTTTCGAAAAAAACATATCGGAAAATTTTGGCTGAAAAAAATCCGGAAATTTTTAATTTCTGAGAAAATTTTTTGCGGATAATTTTCCGACCCACATCTCTAGTCAAAATAAAGAACAGAAAACTTAACTTCTCCATCTGTTATCTCGCAAAATAAAATACGAAAGAGCAATTAATTAAAAAGACAGCGACTCATTCAAAATTTATTTCCCATAATAACGTCAAATTTAGAGCGGATGTTTTATGAAAATAAAACACGTAGGTCATAAAATTTCAAAAATATAAGTGAAATAAACATGGAAGCGCAAATTAAAGACACAAATTATAGATAAAAGGTCATTTAATTAAATAAAACCATCCTATAAAACGTAGAAATATTAAAAGGCCAGAGCGCTTTCGGGTATCACCATACCCTTCATCAGTGGCTATATGAAAAATCACCGTGGAAACAAGTTTATATATAGACCAAATCGGCAGACAAAATTTGCATAAATCAGCTACGGAATAATGACAATTAAATGATATTATAAACAAGCTATTAAATATTAGACAATTGCAAAATTACAATAAAAACATTAAAATGAAATGTCACAGATCAAAGTGTTGAAGTTTGACACGAATATAGTGGAGAATGAGTAGCCAAACGTAACTTAAAATTTGCACAGGATCAAAATTACAAATGGAATCATATAAACAGGGATTCATGAAAAAGAATATAACGAGGGTTATTGCAACGAATTAAAAGGAAAGTTTTTTCAAAAAAGGGTTGAAAGTTATCATTAACAACACATTGGACAAGAGCCGTAGAAAGTTTACCATTGAATATATATGATAATAGAAAAATACAGGAAAACAAAATAAAAGTCCTTTCGTGAAAAACCGAAAACTCGGTATGAAAATCTGGGACGAGTCGCCCCGTTCAGATCGCTCAACCACTAATCAGTTTCCTTGTTCAGAATTGCACAGATAATTGAAGAGTTTCACAGTTGATATATTCACAAGTATTTCACAGTTGATAAAGAAAACGTCGTACTCTATATACCTGAAATATTTAAAGTAAAATATCTCAATTTCAAATAGATTTTATAGGTAATATATCGGTTGGCCTTGTTTTACAATCGTTCTCGTGTAGGGCTCAATTATAACATATGGCATGAGTCAATTGTAATAGGTGGAGTTTTAAATACTAACAGGACAGATATAGTTATTATATTGTCTGTTTCTACTTGCAAATAAAAAATATGTATAATGGAAACCCTGGTTTTAATGGAAATGCAATATAATTGTGAATTAATCCTATGGAATTTGAAAAAGCATTTTTTCATGCTGATAACGTAGAACGAGTAGGATACAAGTATATACAATTGGATACAAGTAGAACTATAAATACTATAGAGTACGAATGAATGAGAAAATGAAATGGAAACTCACACTCGACGTATTTTTTTAAAAGAGTATGACAATTAAGTATGAATAAAAAATTGTCTTATAATCGTATCATATTACGTTATAGTCGTATTATATTACAATCGACAGCCATTGAAATAGCACAGTCAGACAGTAACTGATTGGACCGGCTGGAGTAAAACTGCTTTTGCGTCAGCCTGTATATTTAGGAGCCTTAATCCCCATGCATTTAGTTACTTTCTTCCCCGTTCGGCGTTCCGAAATCAAGAGCATGCATTGTCAAATAAGTATATATTTTACAAATATCTAATTAACACTTAAGGAATAAAAGTAGATTATAACAACATTGAATTAGTGACGTCGATTTTAAAATGTTAGAACGCCTAAAATGAAGTGTGTAATGAAATAAAAATCGTGCATTTGTTGGGTTATACTTTTGAATATTTAATAATTTTAGGAAATTTGTTTTTAATCTAAACGTGTTCAGGGGTCTTATTTACATAGTCATTCTCTTTTATTCATTTTCCAATTGTTTAGGTTTTTGATATTCTTCTGTTCCAAATAGGTTCTATTCCATAGGTTCTGTGTTAAAAACGGCGAAAATTGGTTCTTTTTAGGTTTTAGGAATTTAAATTTATTTAAATTGGCTAATTTGGGATTCCATTTATTGCCCTTTTTTATTCCCTTTAATTTGATTCCAAATTTATTGCTCTCGGTTAAGAATTCGTTAATTGATCGCGATTTTTCAGTTTTACTCTATTTTCAGCTTTTTAAATATTTCAGGATCGCTCATATTTAAATTGTTGCCGAATTCGTATATTCCAAATAGTTTCACTTTATTTCTTTTTAATTTTCGTCTGCTTTAAAATTCCAATTCTCTTCTTTAAAATTTCGAGTTTTTAATTGGTTGACCGTAATATTAAAATCGTCTGTCATTAATTATTTTATCGTTCATCGATAATTTTGTTTACAATCTGTGGCAGCGATGTTTCTCAGTATATAAATAAACTCGCGCTCTTTTTCGCCGTCTTCTCTTATTATTCTTGATTAGAACTGAAGATGTGATCTATTAAGTTGTTTTTAGTGCTTCGGCGCGAGCCGAACAGAAGTTCGGATTCGGCATGAAAGGTTTTATTTCCAGGCCTTCCAGTGGCAGTGTATATTAGATTACTGCATATTACTGCAGAATGCAGATGATGTTATGTTTAGTTCTTAATGGACATGAATAGATATGTATTTGTGTTATTGAGCTTTTAGTTAAGTATATTATTGTTACTTATTAATAATTGTTATTGCTTCAATTATCATTTGACACTTCTATTGAACTTTTATTTATTTTATATAACTTATGTACATTGTTTTATTTTTAGATCACTCTTTTTACACATTTTTTTTCTTTCCAGCTGGTATTTATATTTTGTAGTGGAAGTGAGAGTTGTTTCTCATTGGTTATTTAGGGATCCCTCTCAAAATTCAATGTTTCGATTCTTTGAAAACTATTTGGCTGGTCCAAAGTTTTCAGTAAATGTTTTTTTATTGATAGCTGATGAGAATCAATGTCAAATCCTCTACCTTTACTTTTGTCTACACAAATTTAGTGATCTGATAGGCAAAAATTTATTCATTATATCACTTTCTTTTTGGTTTATAGTTTGTTGACAAATTGCTTATCCCGAAATAGAAGTTGATTTCGGATAAATATTGCTATGCTTAAATTGGTAACTTCTGATAAATATTTTATTTTATTATCAAAAATTTTCCATTTTTCAAATGAAAAATTTTTGGGGGATAGATGAAAGGAATGTGTTGGGTTGCTTTAGAATTTATGTAATTTGGGGGTTTGAAATTTACTTTTATTTATTTTTCCCTGGCTCAATATTCTCAATTTGATAATATTTAAATAATATTTATTGGCTTTTTCATTTATTCTTTAATTAGAATATTTTTAATCTTCTAAATTAATTTTCTTTATAATATTCTCAATTAAATGTTCCATTCCCTAAATTAATATTACTTTTGATTTGTAAATTTATACAAATTATTTATTTATTTGATTCCCCTTAAAATTCCCTTTAATTTGATGTCTCATTTTCCCATTTTGGTTAGAAATTCCGTTTGTTCTATAGTTTCAAGTTATTTCCATGTTCAGTGCGTTTCAAAAATTTCAGTTGCGGCCATTTTCAAGACTTGGTTTTGCTGGCTTTTTACCGCGATTGACGTGCCGCCTAAGTAATTTTCGCGCCTTTTGGAATTCGTGAATTATTTTAATTGGCTCGCGTTTTCTCGAATTGTCTGCTATCGGAGTTTTGAGTCTTAATTTTGGCAATTCTAATTTCGGTAAGCGGATTTTAATTGCTGCCGTTTGTCTAAACTTCTCCTTTTTTTTGCACGTATAAATACGCGCGCGGAATTTTTCGGTTTCAGTTTTTTGTTGAAATCTCACGTTGTGAGTTAGCGCGAGAAGCGCGTCGTTGATTTTTTCCAATGGAACTTATGTTCCACGTGAGATTTTCTATGGAATATTAAGTTCCTCGCGATGTTTTTTTTTATCATTTGCCTCTTATAACGAAAGTTTTATTCGTTTCTACGAGCTAAATTGCGATGTGACTCCCGGAAAAATGTGTGGTGAGATTTATTACGCGAGTTAAGTGAACGTAGCGTCTAACGATGACGGCTGTTTTATAAAGATCCTATAATTCCAGATGTAGTTGTTAGGCCACTGTAAATTAATCTTCTTCTGATCCCAAGAAATCCGGTTTAGGAAAATTCCTGTCATCCCTGTGAAACTCCACATATAGAACTTTTCCTCTCCAACCTGTTATTCTAAGATGACCCAGCCGGGTGAATATTTATTAATGCTTTATTTAAACTCTTAATTTCTTAAATTCAGTAGATGATTTCTCAATATCTTAAAAATGTATGATTTCAATTTATTCTGTGAACTTAAAATTTTAAGCTTTATTTCTGAGAGCAATTTTCTAAACCTCCCTAAATTTATAAGAGCCTGGGAAAAAAATTCTTTTGTTAATAATTTTATGATGGAATTTAAAATAGATTTTTTTAGAGTAAAGTTTTTATGCAAATTCCTTAATTCTAACTAAGCTGATAAAATTCTAACGTCTGTCTAAAATTCTAATGTCTGTCTAAAATTCTAATGTTAATTCTTCCTGAGTTGCCTGCCTGTGAGCAGTGTTTTTGTATTTGTTAATTTGAATTAATTTGAAGTTGCAATTTAATAAACTAATTTAGTTAAAAGGCCTGGAAATAAAACTTTTCATGACGAATCCGAACTTCTGTTCGGCTCGCGCCGAAGCACTAAAAACAACTTAATAGATCACATCATCAGTTCTAATTAAGAATAATAAGAGAAGAGACCGAAAAAGAGCGCGAGTTTACTTATATACTGCGAAACATTCCTGCCACAGATTGTAAATAAAATTATCGATGAACGATAAAATAATTAATGACAGACGATTTTAATATTACAGTCAACCAATTAAAAATTCGAAATTTTAAAGAAGAGAATTGGAATTTTAAAGCAGACGAAAATTAAAAAGAAATGATGTGAAACGATTTGGAATATACGAATTCGGCAACAATTTAAATATGAACGATTCTGAAATATTTAAAAAGCTGAAAATAGAATAAAACTGAAAAATCGCGATCAATTAACGAATTCTTAATCGAGAGCAATAAATTTGGAATCAAATTAAAGGGAATAAAAAGAGCAATAAATGGAATCCAAAATTAGCCAATTTAAATAAACCTAAATTCTTAAAACCAAAAAAGAACGAACTTTCGCCGTTTTTAACACAGAACCTATGGCATAGAACCTATTTAGAACAGAAGAATATCAAAAACCTAAACAATTGGAAAATGAATAAAAGAGAATGACTATGTAAATAAGACCCCTGAACACGTTTAGATTAAAAACAAAAGTTTAAAAATTATTAAATATTCAAAAGTATAACCCAATAAGATTCGTTTCACACAGAAGAGGTAGCTAGTTTATAAGGCTATTACAACGCCATCTATTGGAATGTTTTCGAAATGTATATGTGCCTGTAAGGATACAACTGCTCCGAGTTGCATTTGTCCCCGATCTCCTCTACTGCACATTCTACGCAAAATAACATTTACAGCTCAAGTTTGAATAACTATATTATAATTATTTATTCATCTTCCATTTAGAAAATGCATAACGACATTTTTGTCCATACGTTTGAGCTATAATATTTACCTTATAATTATTTAAGTGAAATAATTTTATCTTTTTATAATCCGACTTATATCTTCTATGTGCTAATTGCATTTCCATTTTCTTTAGCGAGCAACATATCTGTAACGAACACATACTCAGACATTTCAAATACTATTATTTTTAAAAACAAAGTCAGCGTAATCTCTCAAATTTCACATTTCGCTAACTTCTTTAAAAGGCACTAATTGCATTTCAGTTCCAAATTGAAACATGCATTTTACATTATCCGATATTTGAAGCGCATTCATCTGTCACAAAAGGATTTGCTTTAGCTTTTCTCAGAGCGGGGCAGAAAATATTATTTGATTAAATGAATATGTTAATGGTTAATAAGTTAAACGAAGAGAAAAATTCACTTTACGGAGGCATGAGCGTAATTAACGGTACTGACGTTATATTTCGTGAAAGTTGCATTAATGGGAATTTCATAGTAATAGTCTGATGAAAATGAATTATTTATGTAATATGATGTCGATAATATTTAAGTTACTAGGAAATGTATTCTGCGTTGCCCGCGATTTAAAATGCAAACGTCTGATTGAAATGCTACTGGAACATGTAGCGAATTATAAAAGAAAAACTGAACAATTGAACAGCGTACGACACGTCTGCTTACAAAAAGTAAAAAATCTGATGTGGGCAACGCATGACTTTCCTTATATAATGTAATGAATTTACTACTTTTACAGTGAAAAAAATAGGTTTTTCTTATAGTAGATACTAATGTTCTTCCCAGATATTGAATTTTCGACAATTACTGGTCATTTTCATTGATTTAGCGTCATTTTTAATCATTTAGCGAGATTTTCGCTAATTTGGCAACATTTCAAAAAGTCGCCAAGTTGGCGACATTCCGCCAAATTCGTCGCCAAAATCTCGCCAAGCGTTATGCACTAAGAAATAAGTTATTTTTACAGCAGATAAATGACTACTGGCGTTCAAATACAAAAGTATTACTCAAAGTATCTTTTTTCATAAATGGAACGAGCTAGATCCACGAGAATGATGTCACCCAATGGATCGCATGATATTACATATGAAAAGTGAACATGTTTCTCAATAGGAAATATACATATTTTTTATTTTATATGACTTTTTGATAATTTTTTTCAAAAATGTACAATATTTCGAGAACGGTTCATATTAGCGTTCTAAATTTCATGTCAATCGTTTTCTAATGAAAAATTACATAAGAGATGCCTATTTGCGTAACTTTATTAGTACTTTTTATTTTTGACAATTTTTTCAAAATTTCATTCGCAAATTTAGGGGGGGTTCTGAACATTCGATTGCGTATAAAAACAATAGGCTTCCAGTGTTTATGAATTGTGATGTTTGTACCAAATTTGGTTCGAATCGGTCCATTCGTTCGTCAGTTATCGTCTCTACAGACTCACTGACACACACACACACACAGACATCACTTCAAAAATGTTCGATTCGTGATCAGAGATGCTTGAAACGTGCTCTCCCGTCGAAAACTCGAATTCGAATTTTCGACCCCGTCACAATACTTTCCTTATACATTAATATAAGGAAAGTAATAACATGCTGCGCTGACATGCTCTAAATAAGCGTAAGGAGCGCATGTAATCTGTGTACATAGCCTTCGTTAGCATAAACTAAAATGTGTGCGCAACCTAAGATGTATGCACAACCTGAAATGTATAATCATTAACACTAAACTCCAGCATAATTAAAAGCTGAGATATTGGTTCAGTTACTGAAATGACTAAAGTTAGAAAATAGGAAGGAATTCGAAAATTGCATCACTGCGCTGCACTCACAGCGAATAATTTATAGAAATATACATGAAACCTTAATCAGAATTTTTAACAACGAATTACTAACAGCGAAGACACTGACAGCGAATTATTTGAAAGAGAGTACTTTAAACTTTAATCAAAGTGTTAAAGCTTAATCAAAATTAAGTGAATATTATCAGTAAACTTAAATGTATTTATATTAGTATCAGTGCAACTAATTACGAAATTATCAGTTAACTTAAGAGCATTCACTAAACATATTAGCATTTACTTTTCAGATAATGTTATTGATACAATAAAATCGTAGGGAATTCACGTCACAACATTAAAACTTTAAAAATAAAGACAACCAAAATTGACTATTATTATAATGTTTTCACTAAAATCTTCATCCGCGACGTACATAAACATTACATAACCAGAGCGCTTTCGGATATTATTGTGTCCTGCATAAGTGGCAAAGTATAAAATAGGTGGCAAACATGAGCTTTAATATACAGGCTATAACCGCGAGACAAAATTTGCCTAGTAATCATTTTTAAAACATCGATATATTTAAAAAATATAATTTAATTACAAAATGCATAAATGATAAAAGATCAAATATCACAGGGTAACCAACAGATATGTCGTCGGACGTAAAATAATAAAGGTAATAAATATCCAGAAATTCATAGAATGGTTTAACACGCAGTGAATCGAGAACGCCAAGCATAACTGAGGCGTATGAGAGCAAGCTGAGGCAACTGAGGTCAAAGACAAGCCCCTTCAGACCCTCAATTATGCGTGGCGTCTTGTTCTGGACTCACTGTGTTTTGTCGACTCACTGAGTATTGCAGTGGCAAAAATGTGTTAGAAACGTATTGAGTCTACTAAAAACAGTGGTTTTAAAAGATTCCAGATGATTTGTAGGAATTATTGATTTAATATTCTTGTAACAGAGTCTGTATTTTCTATGGGTTTGTTTGTTTGAGACCCAGACCGTCCGACCTACCAGAAAGGTGTAAGGTAACCATTTGGACGGTCGGGAAGTGCCACCCAATTTAGACCGGAACCCAGTGGGTGAGGCATCCACAGGGACCGTACCCTCCTTCCCCTACCACCAACGTCTTGGTAGGACTTTCGGACCCACATGTTTAACGTGATCGTACTCCGCATGAACACGGCGGCAGTTGTGGCAGCGTGCAAATCCAGCGCGCAAACCACCGGGCTACCGCGCCTGAAATGTGCCAACAGCACGCGGTGTTCCCAGGTGGTCACCCACCCAAGTACTAGCCGTCCCCGATGCTGCTTGACTTCGGTGATCTAACGAGAACCGGTATTTTCTGCACGGTAGGGCCGTTGGCTATTTTCTATGGAATTCAGTTAGTCCTGCTTTAAAACCCGGAAACCGCCAGCTACATTTCCTAGTTAGGACATAAAAATGCATTCAAACTGCTGGAAAAAATTAATAGTAATTGAACGAATAGTAATTGAATTTATCACGGATGGAACAGTAAATATAAATTTAAACGATCCTTAAATATCACGATTTTGACACAGACAAAAAAAAAAATCTGATGTGGGCACCACATGACTTTCCTTATATAATGTAATGAATTTACTACTTTTACAGTAAAAAATAGGTTTTTCTTATAGTAGATACTAATATTCTTTCCAAGAAATTGAATTTTCGACAACTAGTCGTCATTTTCATTGATTTATCGTCGTTTTTATCCATTTGGCGAGATTTTCGTTAATTTGGCAACATTCGTTAATTTGGCATTTTTGTTAATTTGGCAAAAGTCGCCAAGTTGGCGACATTCTGCCAAATTCTCTCCAAGCGTTATGCACTAAGAAATAAGTTATTATTACAGCAGATAAATGCCTATTGGCGTTCAAATACAAAAGAATTATTCAAAGTATCTTTTTTCATGAATGGAACGAGCTAGATCCATGAGAATGATGTCACTCAATTTATCGCATGGTATTACATATGAAAAGTAACCATGTTTCTCAATAGGAAATATTTTTTTTTTAATTTATATGACTTTTTGATAATTTTTTTGAAAAATGTACAATATCTCGAGAACGGTTCATGTCAGCATTCTAAAATTTATGTCAATCGTTTTCTAATGAAAAATTACATAAGAAATGTCTATTTGCGTAACTTTTGTAGTGGTTTTGATTTTTTGACGATTTTTTCAAAATTTCATTCGAAAATTTAGGGGTGTTCTGAACATTCGATTGCGTATAAAAACAATAGGCTTCCAGTGTTTATGGATTGTGATTTTTGTACCAAATTTGGTTCGAATCGGTCCACTCGTTCGTCAGTTATCGTCTCCACAGTCTCATTGACACACACACACACACACACACACACACAGACATCACTTCAAAAATGTTTGATTCGTGATCAGGGATGCTTGAAACGTGCTCTCCCGTCGAAAACTCGAATTCGAATTTTCGACCCCGTCACAATACTTTCCTTATGCATTATGTATATAAGGAAAGTAAAAAGATGGATGCCATATTTAATTTATCAATGAGTCACGCAATCTTTTCATGTATCATGGGTGTAATTATTATTTCAATTTAAATTTTAAAATCTACCTAACATATTTTGCTGAATTTTTTTTTATATATTTTATGGGATAATTTGAATATTTCCTAAAATTTTCAAAGCCATGTATGAATTTTATCTCCGCTTAAAAATGTTTTGAAAAATTATGCCCCATAGGGTTCAATGTATTTCATTTTTTTTTCTATCCGGGTTCAATCCGAAACTAATTGGGTGATATTACTCATTTGCATTCCCGTATATATCCCCAGACCGTCTCAACAACATGCCAAAATTTAATTTTGATAAAGTCCTTTTTACAGCAGTTATACCGCGTACGGACAAACAGAATGGACAAACTTTACAACTGTGTTGCAAAGTGTTAAATATGGTGCAAATTCCATAGCTGTGTGTTAACATGGAAATTGCGGTATATGAAAAATTATTGCTTTCCTTATATACATAGTATAATGTATAAGAAATGTATTGTGACGGGGTAGAAAATTCAAATTCGTGTTTTCGACGGGAGAGCACATTTAAAGCATCACTGATCACGAATCGAACATTTTTGAGGTGATGTCTGTGTGTGTGTGTGTGTGTGTGTGTGTGTGTGTGTGTGTGTTGTGTGTCAGTGAGTCTGTGGAGACGATAACTGACGAACGAATGGACCGATTCGAACGAAATTTGGTACACAAATTACAATCCGTGAATACTGGAAGCCTATTGTTTTTATACGTAATCGATTGCTCAGAACCCCCCTAAATTTTCGAGTGAAATTTTGAAAAAATCGTCAAAAAATTGAAACCTCAAACAAAGTTAAGCAAATAGACATTTCTTATGTATTTTTTTATTAGAAAACGATTGACATAAATTTTAGAACGCTAACATGAACCGCTCTCGAGATATTGCACATTTTTAAAAAAAATTCTCAAAAAGTCATATAGAATAAAAAAAAAATTTCCTATTGAGAAACATGTTCACTTTTCATATGTAATACTATGCGATACATTTGGTGACATCATTCTCGTGGATCTAGCTCGTTCCATTCATGAAAAAAGGTACTTTGAGTAATACTTTTGTATTTGAACGCAAATAGTCCTTTATCTGCTATAAGAATAACTTATTTCTCCGTCCATAACGCTTGGCGAGATTTTGGCGACGAATGTGGTGGAATGTCGCCAACTTGGCGACTTTTTTAAATGTTGCTAGATTAACTAAAAACTCGCCAAATTGATAAAAATAAAGCTAAATCATTAAAAATGATGACTAATTGACGAAAATTCAATATCCTGGAAAGAATATAAATATCTACTATAAAAATCTATTTTTTTTTTACTGTAAGCGTAGTAAATTCATTGCATTACATAAGGAAAGTCATGCGCTGTCCACATCAGATTTTTTTTACTAATTTTCGTAAAGGATTCGGGTCTGCACTCAACATTCGTCAATTGTAGAAGTTGGCAGGCGTTGCTCGAGTGCGCTTAATGAACGCTACCCAGGTTGTATCAGATGGGTATTGTGTTCTTGGCTCCCATTAAAAACACTTTTCCAGACAAACATCGCCTTTACGTGAAAGTAGATTTACCATATCTTGGTGACTTTTACGGATCATAGTTGCCGGATTTGTCGAAATATCGCCAACTTTGTGACTTTGAACGAATTTTTGAGTCCACTTAAACTTTCCAGAAATACCGCCTAGTTTTGAAGATACCGACTCTGTCAGCACATTTTTATGGAAAGCATATAAGGAAGTCATCATTCAGTTGGAGAGAGTTGACGAAATACAAGTCAAATTGAATTGCAGGATACATCAGTATTACTTTCCTTATATACATAATGTATAAGGAAAGTATTGTGACGGGGGTTGAAAATTCGAATTCGAGTTTTCGACGGGAGAGCACGTTTCAAGCATCCCTGATCGCGAATCAAGCATTTTTGAAGTGATGTCTGTGTGTGTGTGTGTGAAAGTGTGTGTGTGTGTGTATGTGTGTGTGTGTCAGTGAGTCTGTGGAGACGATAACTGACGAACGAATGGACCGATTCGAACCAAATTGGGTACAAAAATCACAATCCGTAAACACTGGAAGCCTATTGTTTTTATACGCAATCGAATGTTCAGAACCCCCCTAAATTTTCGAATAAAATTTTGAAAAAATCGTCAAAAAATCAAAACCACTAATAAAGTTACGCAAATACACATTTATTATGTAATTTTCTATTAGAAAACGATTGGCATAAATTTTTGATCGCTAACACAAACCGTTCTCGAGATATTGCACATTTTTCAAAAAAATTATCAAAAAATCATATAAAATAAAAAAAAAATATTTCCTACTGAGAAACATGTTCACTTTTCATATGTAATACCATTCGATAAATTGGGTGACATCATTCTCGTGGATCTAGCTCGTTCCATTCATGGAAAACAATACTTTGAGTAATACTTTTGTATTTGAACGCCAATAGTCATTTGTCTGCTGTAAGAATAACTTATTTCTTCATCCATAACGCTTGGCGAGATTTTGGCGACGAATTTGGCGGAATATCGCCAATTTGGTGACTTTTTGAAATGTTGCCAAATTAACGAACATCTCGCCAAATGGATAAAAATGACGCTAAATCAATGAAAATGACGGCTAATTGTTGAAAATTCAATATCGTGGAAAGAATATTAGTATCTACTATAAGAAAAACCTATTTTTTCACTCTGTAAAAGTAGTAAATTCATTACATTATATAAGGAAAGTCATGTGTTGCCCACATCAGATTTTTTTGATAATAGTATCGGCTATTTTGTAAATTAGCTTAGCATTTCATTTTAAATGATAGTTGTTTGCGATCCTGTAAGTGTTAGACTGCATTTCAACAGTAATTTGAGTGAGTAATTTAAGGTGACATTTTGTGTTACGTTACATTGTTTTAGTACTCTATTATAAAGTGAGATATTTAATTCTGAGGTTAAAAAATATATATATATAACAGTTTTTAAACGAAAGGAAAACTGTATACATATGAAACAGTGATTTATATGTTACTTTCCTTATATTCATAATATGTATATAATGACAGTAGTGTAACGGGGTCGAGAATTGGAATTCGAGTGTTCGACGGGAGAACACGCCAACTTGACTGTATTTCGCCCAAGATTATATACCCTCAAAATACAAAAATGACGCCAAATTAATGAAAAGGACGCATAGTTGATGAATTAATTATTAAAATACTTTAATATATGGACTTTATTTCTTATTGAAGATGCTATCAATATTGATCACTGTTAATTTAGAATTGCGTGAAATACAAATTAATTTTCATCTTCGAAATTGTGTTACATGTTGTCACCCGCAAAAGCACCAAATGTACAATTCAACTTTAAAACACCATACTGTGGTTCTTATAGATCACTTTTTCACTGTGTCAATTCATTGCACAATGTAAGGAAAGTCATGTGCTGCTCACATCACTTTACTTACCTGATATTTTTTATTCAGTTATTTTGTTTTACCTCGAAAAACAATTTATATGGTAAGCCTTTGTTGTCATTTCCAAACGTTTTCAGATTAACAAATTTATTACAGCATTAATTTCCGATTATTTAATTTGTAGAATATTCAACAAACGGTTTCGATATTTGAAACGCAAATCGCTTACCGTAGTTATCTACAATTAAATCAAAAACTGTATATAAATTTACTGACAAAATAAAATGATGGTTGTAAATATAAATTTAAATATCTGAAAAACGATTGATTGCACGCCCATACAGTTAAATAAACAAATGTAAGATTTTTTTTTTCGTATGATGGTATAAAAACAAATGTTGTGATTATAGCCGATCTCGAGTTCTATATGGAAGAATAATAGAACAAAAAATTCCGAGATTTATGAATTTCTAGAAAAAAAAAATCCAAAATTTTAGATTTTCCCCATTATTTAGGGGCAAGTCCAAATGAAGTTTCAAGTTTCTACCATCAGTGGTTTGTGCTGTAGAAGTGTGCGTTAGTCTGTCAATAAACTCTCAGCTCTTTTATATGGAAAAAAAAAATTCCTCGACTTTTAAATTCTTAGAATAAAATTCGAAGATTTTAGATTTTTTTTTTTCAATATCTAGGGGGCAAGTCTTACGTTTATGCAAAGCTTCAAGTTTCTACCTAGTTTGGGCTGTGAGCGTGTCCCTTAATTCAATCAGTCTCACTTAGCCGTAAGAATGTGACAGATAGTCATTATTTATATTAGCTAAACACTCTCAAAACGAGCAAGTGACTGTAGGTTGGGTGTTCCAGTACATTCCATCGGAAACGTTGTACTAAATTACGTGTAACCGAGGCCATATGCGGTCGGGCGTTGTCGTGCAGCAACACGACACCTTTCCTTTCTAATTCAAATAATTCTCACGCCGAATTTGTGCACCCGTGAGAGCTCTTATTACCTTACTTTTTGAACCACCTACGGATATGTATGCTTAAGTATCTAAAACCGAACAATGTTAATTGTATTTTGGCTAACAGCCGGATGGGAAGAAACGATAATGACTAAAATAGTTACCTGGAAATTATATATATATATTTATATATATAATATAATACAAAAGTAATCAGATGAAGAAAACGTAAGCATACAAAAGTATGAAAAAAGGCTTACGTAGATGGCGCAATACTGCACAAGTACGTAAAGCAGTTATATAGCAAATAAAATTTCGGCAAAGTATTTGGTTCCGGGAGTGTTACCTAGGTGTAATAGCATGCTATAACCGGGAACGAGGGGTCACATTCCCCTCGGCCATTTATGCTTTCCCGTTGGCTTGACCCCCTTTTTTTCCTTAATACTTTTTATTTGCTATATATATAATATATA